>RJWM01001623.1:105457-150095 GCA_004363535.1 Dasyprocta punctata | reverse complement strand
GGGGGACTGTGACTGCCTCTTGGTCTTTCGTTTTGTCATTTTCTTCTGGAATCTATGTACCTCTGTGTCCTGCGCGGCTGGCCGGCGTTTCCCTGAGGTTCGCGCTGATTCTTGCGGCGTGCAGGATCGCGGGACCGATTGGCTGGGTCCCGTGCACAGCAAGGAAGGACAGCCTCTCGGGGCGTGCAGGTGGAGTCTCCTCCTTTACTGGGTGGGGGCGAAGGCCTCCCGGTCCCAGGGAGCTGTGCTGGGCACCGCGCGGGACGCGGACCCGACCTGTCCTTTATTTTCAACCCTTGACTTTCTATTTATTACTTTTCCTTCAGTTAATTTCAGTTGATAACACGGGCATCCACGTACTAAATTAGACCAATTAAAACCTGAGGGAGGTTCTTGACTCCTGACTCTTCCTTGCTCCCCTCACATTCAAGTCTACATAATCAACAACTGAGTATTCCTGCCAATTCTATTCCTTGAATATTTTTAACATTTTTTCATATCTTTCCATTCCACTGACACTTTGATGGTGTAGGCCTTTATCAACATTCACTTCTAAACTGATTCAGCATGACTCAATTGATAGCATAATCCAAAACCAAAGTCAGTGAAACCAGTCAATGTTCAGCTGCCAACAGTATATTTGACTATGATTGTGGCTTTAGGGCAATCGACCTCTCTAAATCTTATTTTTGTTAACTGTAAAATGGAGATGATAATGTTTGTCCATGTTATTGTGGTGATTGAGATTACATAGATAAAGCATTTAATATTATATGTCTTGCACATTGTAGGCATTCAATAAATATGAACACTGTCTCTCCTTGTAATTTCTCTACCTCCAATGCCTTTGCTACACTGTTACGTGATTTTAACACAAATTTGTTCGTGTCACTTCCCTAATGAAAACCTTGAGGTTTCAATTTACCCACATGTTTGACTCTGAACTCCACTAACTTGGAACATAAAACTCTTCATCA
This sequence comes from Dasyprocta punctata, assembly GCA_004363535.1. Classification (NCBI taxonomy): domain Eukaryota; kingdom Metazoa; phylum Chordata; class Mammalia; order Rodentia; family Dasyproctidae; genus Dasyprocta; species Dasyprocta punctata. The sequence continues at coordinate 149,118 of RJWM01001623.1, read as the reverse complement.
GCTGACCCTCCACCTTTGTCTTCACGTTTATACCTTCTTCATATCCGTGAACTGTATTCACCTCATCATGTTTCTGTACATATAGTAGAATTTCAATAAATATCTTTTTTCTATTGAGAATTTTTCCCCCAGTGATGGGAATTGAACCCAAAGCCTTGTCCTATCTATCTATCTATTTATTTATTTATTTTCTCAGTGGTGGAAATTGAATCCAAAGTAAGTGTCATACCACTGAGCTACACATCAGCCCCTATGATTTCCTTTAATACTTAAAATGAATTTATCTTATGAGTTCTTAAATCCCTAGAGTTTAGCAACAATGCTAGGCTTAAAAAAATACAGTTAAAATACATAATAAACGTTCATCCAAATACATGTTTAATTTTTAAATGGAATCTAGCTGTTTTAAAATAGTTGCTATTTGGAAATTCCTTGAGTGGATTTTGATGGAAAGAATAAATTGATACTAAATTAAGAAAAACGTTGTTTCTGTTTTGGCAGGTTTGTTATTATTTTGTGATCATAGTCATCAGCAAGTGCTGATTTACTCTGAAGTTTCTTAAAAGTGATAGGATAATTTGTTTTGGGAAAATCATATTTAAGTTAATCATGAAGGATGGATCAAAGGGAAATCGATGACATGTAATGCAAGAATCAAACAAAAAAGCAACACGAAAAACATCTCGAATCGCTTTATTTTATGTGATAATCATGGTAGTATCGCTTTGTATTTTGTAAGAACTTTCCTTCCAAAGATCTTCAGGTATTTTAAGTATTTCACCCTGTTTTGCTCACAGAGTTCCTGGGACATGAAGAGGAATTACAACTTTGATTTTTTTTTTTTTTTTTTTGTACCGGAAATTGAACTCTGGACCTTGGGCTTGTCAGGCAGGCGTTGTGCCGCTGAGCTATATCCCCGGCCTGGAATTACAACTTTGGTACATTAAATTTACTTAGAAATCTTCATATTTTTGTTTCTGAATGTCAAATATTTCTGTTTTTACTGTACTCAGAATGCTAAGCACTACTGATGGAAATCATACAACTAAACTTCTAACACTATATATTCATGGTCACAATTGATCTCTAAATAACCTTTATTATATCTCCGTGGTTACACCGATCTTGGTTTTCTATCTTCCTGCATTTTCTATAAACTTGGAATTAGACATAGAGGCTTGATGTGATTTAGGTTCAATTTTTATAAATATATCATTAGTGTATTATGTGTATACAACTACTTCTCATTAATTGATGATCATTTCCTAGATTTAGTAGATTTGAAAATTATAATATTTAATTTTATCAAAAAAGCTGTAAAATTAAAATCGGGGGTGTGGAAGATTTATATTGTATAATGCAATTTACTTTTATCTGTGCTACCTAACTAGCAAGATACCATGCACTCCTCATTTTTCGTTTATCTTCAATACCTTCAGCAAGTATATGATGAATTCATCAGAGTTACACTTGAATTTTGTACACACTTATGATATTACAAATATCATTTTTGTCTGTATTACTGCTCTACCTGCTAACCTGTGATTATCATGAGGATAGGTGGTAAGCATTATTGATTTCTAAATGTTAAATATCTAACATAGTGCCTGGCACATAATAGGTTCTCAACTCACGATTGTTGAATCATTGACATGAAGCAATGTACCTCCTTGTCTTCTATTAATTTTAATGTAATAAATGCTAGGCAAATTTATTGTGATGGTGTTGGTAAAGGTAGTGGAGATTACCTTGAAAACTTAATGGAATTATAACTCTTGGTCAAAATATAACAATAGGAGAACTATTAAAATATTGAATGTCAAAGAGGTATAGAATAGATGGTGAAGTGACTATAAAGATCTAATTTTAATCCTCAAAATCAAATGCACTTAAAATGAAAGGAAATTTTTTTTAAAGCATAAACCTAAAACACTGAGAAAAACATTAAAAGAAATAAAAACAACAAATTTTGAAGTAGAAAGCAGATAAATTAATGCCAGATTAGTTGACTTAAATAGAGACCTCAACTGTCAGAGAAGAAAACTAATAACCCAAGTTTAACTCAATTTCCCCTGAAAGTTCAGTAACTGAGTGGCTACCCTTGTAATGGAGAGAATTGAGGCAAAGAAAATTAAGATTAGGAAGTTTGGGTAAAACTCAGTGTAATCTACAAAGATCCACTGCCTTATTCCAGTAAAAAATTGTCCTTTCTGTACCTCCATAGAAGTTTGGAAGGGGAAAAATACAGGACCACTGAAGAAGACACTAGGAACCCTGGAACTGGATACCTCGCTTAAAATAATGAGATTAATTTCAATGTATGTAAATTCAATGCCTCCTTTACTAAGCTTGCATTACAAAGGAAGCCAATCATCCACCCTCCAGGAAAGAGGTTGAAAGTCTTCTCTGGAGAAAGCGATGAACCCAAGAAGAAATACCTGAATATAGAGACATCAAGAAATTGCCAATGAACTCACCCATGAAGCCAATATACAAGATCTGAATTACAATCCACACTTTAATATATAAGCAGGCAATGTTAAAGAAAAACATTATTCAGCTGTCCTTGTTAAAGCGTGGTAAGTTTGACTTCACTCACGACCATAGGAATAAATAGAAGACTACAATGGAATTTCTCAGTGAGGGAGAGAGATTAGGCTCAACTCTGAATACAGCAGGGGAGAATTTATAGCCAAGAAGCAAGGTAGAGGTGAGTGGATAGAAAATTAGTAAGAGGAAATATCAGTGGAAAGGAGGATTCTGGTTAAATCAACGAAACAGAATTTTTGATCAACAGATCAGAATGATCAAATATCACCTGGCACATGGTAAAGAATGAAGATTCCTTGCTAAATTGACTTTCATTTTCCTTGCTAAAACTCGATTTTACAAGGAAGCAAACAGATGAGCCTAAGAGAAGGCTCAAAGTTTGGTCAAACAAAGAATCTTCGTCAACAGCTGAGAATTGCCAGACATAGAAGAATGTGTCAAACATGTAAGTTAAAGACAAAACTAACACGCAGAACTTGCAGGAAAATGAGACTGCACAAGGAGAAAAAAATCTTGTAAAATACTTAATGATGTACTCAGAAAGATGATATATCATATGTGTGAAGCAAAAGAAGAATGCATTGAATATGAACATGCAAAGAAAAATAATAGCAGATAGAAATGTTTCAAGTACATAATTTAAAAGTTATGTTTTCTGGAATTGTTATGTTCATGGTATGTCAGGTTCCTCAGGTTGGATTTTGTGATTTATTCTCTCATTATAAATAAATATACTAATTTTTTACCTGACATCTAATTTTGTTTTTATAATTTTATGTTCGTCTTCTGAATAGGTTCCCAAAATTGTGTTTAAACTTCAGACCTCTCAAAAGTTTTGTCCCTTTCTTGTGGCAACTACATATTTCAGTTGCTCAGATCTTCCCACAGGAGTTATTCCTGATTCCCCCTCACACCTCATCTGTCAGGAAATCTTCTTGACTCTGCCCCGGAAATGTATGTTATCATTGTGGTCCAAACTACCATTACAATTTCCCTTTATTCTTGCAACAGCCACTTGATTTTTCTCCCTGCTTTCATCCTTCTCATTGCAACAAAGAATTATCTTCCTAAAGTTTAAGTCTAATAATATCATTTCCCTGCTCAAAACTCTCCAATGGCAATCCTCTTACTTGAACTGGGCCAATATTTCTTCTCTGATCTCCTCTGGAGCTATTTTCACTTTGAATGGCTCAGATCCAGTCAGATCGAACACTTTGTTATGTCTACAAGATACTAGGCATGATGGTAACACTTTAGGGCCCTTTTATCAGCTGTTTCTTCCTTGATATCTACAAGGTATCTACAAGAAAATTTCATTAACCTCTTTAAAGTTTTCACTCCAATTTTGCTTTCTCAAGATAGATCTTTCTCAAAAGGGAGAGTGACCAAGATACGGGGGAGGGGAAGAGGAAGAGGAGTGGAAAAGGATGAAAAAAGAATGAAGGTATGTTATGCACATGTACCAACTACCCGCTGTGATTGTAACAATTATGTACTTCAAATGTGTACCAATAAAACTTTAAGTCTTTAAAAAAGAATGCCTATTCCAAGCATTTTACAAAATTTAAAATTGTAAACCAATCTATCCATGCTCCATGGCTTAGTGCTGTTAACCTCACTATCTGTGTCCTCTGTATAATAGCACTTCTATCTTCAAACATGTTGTACACCATCAGCATTTTCTCTATATTGGCAAATTTATCAACCCACAAATCAAAGATATATGAAAATAGCAAGGCGTGCTGGTACATATGTGTAATCTCAGGTTATTAAAGACTAAGGCAAGAGGATCACAAACTCAAGGCCAGCCTGGCAACTTACTGAGATTCTGTTTCAAATTTTTTTTAAAAAATGGGGATGTAGCTCAGAAATAGCATACTTGCCTAGCATTGTGAGGCCCTGAGTTCTATCCTTGATATATATATATATATATATATATATATATATATATATATATATAATGAACTTTTTTCAATACAGCATAACAACTATCCACATAGCATTTACACTGTTATGGGGATATAAGTAATCTAGTGATGATTTAAAGTATGCAGGAAAATGAGCATAGGTTACATGCAAGTACTTCACCATTTCTTTTTTTAATTTTACAAACAAAACAAAAAAAGATAGAAACGTTACAGAATTTGAAAAAATAATAGGAAATTAACACTAGTTAAAATATTGCATATTATCTTAGAAGTAGTTGCAAGATTTAGGCATAAAAATGATCAAACAATCAAACAATTAAAGTACAAACTGCCCTTTTTGATGAGCTTACACAGATTAGTAGTATAGTTATCTATCTTGTATACATATATATGTACATATATATACACACATATATATATATATATGTATACCTATATGCACATAATCTTTTGCCTTCTTCCTCTTCTCCTTTGCCCTATCACAGTTGTTCTTTCCTTTTGAACACATTCTTTCCCTTTCAGGCCCCCCAAGTTTAAAGACCCAGTCCAAAAATGGGCATCTGAGATGAACATGCACTTCTCAGACCGAGAAAAACAAATGGCAAATAAATACATGAAGAAATGTTCAACATCACTGATCACTAGAGAAATGCAAATTAAAACAACATTGAGATTTCATAGCACTCCAGAAAGAATGGCTGCTGTCAAGAAATCAACCAATGACAAATGTTGGTGGAGCTATGAGGAAAAGGAATGCTTCTCCACTGTTGGTGGGAGTGTAGACTGGTACAACCACTGTGGAAATCAGTGTGGAGACTCCCCAAAAAACTAGGATTGGAGGTCCCATTCAATCCAGCTATTCCCCTTCTGGGTATTTTCCCAGAAGAATTGAAAACATCATACCATAGGGATACATGTGCACCCGTATTTATAGCAGCACAATTTTTAATAACTACATCTTAGAAACAACCCAAATGCCCTTCACCATTTGTTATGAGAGATTCAAACATCTATCTGCAGTTATCTGCTGGAGAAGGCTGAAACCAATGGATACTGAGGGATGACTAGCATATTAACTATTCTTGTAGTTTCTTGTATATGTACTCCCATCAGAATGATAACATGAGAATAGAGACTTTTTATTCACTGCAATGGTACTGGTCTCTAAAATAATGTTTGACTTACAGACTGGGCTCAATAAATATGTAATAAATTTGAATATAAATATATAGACAATTGAATACATGTATTTATTGTGAAAACATAAGTATATATACACATATACTATAAATGTACATAATATCTCTGGAAGAAAATACAAAAATTTAATGACATTACTACACCTGTAAAGAGGAACTGGATATCAGTAAAAATATAGAAAAATGCTTTTCAATGTGTCCTTTTTTCACTGTTTGAACTTAAATCAAACCTCACTTACATTTCCTGTAAGTAAATCAAGGAACAATTAAATCTGGATTTTATAACGTGATTTTCTTCCAAACATAGGACCTCAAACATGATTTTCTAAATTTCAACTTTGAGACCATTAACAAAATTCTTTGAAACGTAATTAAAGGGTCTTAGTCAAGAAGGGTAGGGTTTATCAGTGCACTCCATGATCTCCCAAATAGTGTACAATATTCTAGTAAGGTCAGGAGGATGTTGAAGAGTTTTTGAGTTTGTTTTGTTTTCACTTGAAATTATTTTGAAAATAATTCAAAGAAGCTAGTTCTGTTGTCCTGACATATTAATTTTATTGTTTCTTATTTAATGAGAAAAGAAACATAAGAACTTAAATGAATAGCAGACTCTATTATCTGAAGTCTTTGTAAATTAATTTCTCAACATTCTTTCATTCCATTGGGGATCAGGCACCAGTACTACCACAAGATATGATCATAACATGCACTTGAAGATCCTGCTGTATCTTCAACATAATCACTGAACAGCCAGAGAAGTCTACAAGGATCAAAAAGAAGCAAAGCACTAACAAAGTTTATGAAATAAAATTTTCCTTCAAAAAGGACTCTTTAAAATTGTATAAGTGTTTATAAATCTTGTGTGGAATTAATGAAAGTCCTAATTTTTAAATTTTTTAGATCGAGAAAATCTATTATGTTTACTTCTAAAGTAAATAAATCTAACAATTGACTGCAACATTTAAAGATGAACTGGATTTATTTTTAGTAAATGGTGTAAGGCTTAAAATCCCCCACCATATAAGTGCTATATTGAGCAAAATAATTTTGGAAATTTATTCATAGAATCATTAAGAATATTTATTAAGCCATTTGAGGATAATCAGTAAAATCATTTGCCATTTTTATAAAACCTTGCACCAGAAAAGTGGAGACTACTGTCATCAAAGTCATTATTATCACAATTTAAAACACTAAATATACAGAATATATTAATTTTTCATTAGGAAAATTATCCTATTACTTATAGCACACATAATGTAGATTAAGGCCATAAAGGGAAGTTTTAAAACATTGAATTGATAGAAAAATAAATTTGAATTTAACCACCTACACAGTATTCTACTAAACCACAGGAAAGTGAGCGTTGAAAGTAAAAAACTATGATTAAAGTGACTTAGCATTTACTTCTGTCATTAGTGGGGAGTAGCAATAAGTAATCAAGAGATTTCTCAGCACTAGCAAGACAGTCCACAGTAGGAAGGTTGGAAATGGGAGCCATAAACAGTTTAATAGAGTATGCTGTAAGGAATTTTTTAAAGCCACAAATTTAAGACCTGAAGTACTTATAATTCTTATAGCAGACCTAAAGGTGCAATAGAACTTGCAGACGACTGCTGTTCTTCTTCCCTTCTTGGCCCAAACTTTGTTCTAGTGCTTCTTGTCTTAGCCTTCATCATGGAGCAAAAAAAGAAAAAATTGTTTGAATGGGTAGAATGAAAAAAAGTTAATTGTTCATACATTAAGGTAAGTATTGAATGATATTCCAAAAAATCTAGATGTGCATTGAATTAATGGAGTACAGTGCCCTAAGATAAGTGTCTAAGTTAGACAGACAGAGAGAGAGACAGACAGACAGATAGACACAGACATAGAGAGACATAGAGAGAGACAGAGAAATAGCTACTTCTTAGCTAGGAGTGCAGGCAAGGTGACATACTCCTATAATCTTAATTTTAGTACTTGAGAAGCTGAGAGGTGAGGCACAATGTTCAAGAGTTTCAGAGGTCAGTCTGGATAACTTTTTAAAAAGAAAAATAAAAGAATTTCTACCTAAACATAAAAATGTACAGAGTTCTATAATATTTTTATTTGCATGACCTTCTTCCTGTCACCCAAATTCCACCAACACTCATCAGAATACTTTGCCACAGTAAAAGGGGAAGAGATGTTCGCAGTAAATATTTTTTGTATTAACTGTCAGAAGGTATTTACAGAAAATCCTTCAAAGTTTGTGATAGAAATTGAAGAGGAACACATTTAGAAGTTAAAGAGGGACACATTTGTTTAATCATTACTTTCTTATTTTATTGAGAATTTTTGTTAAACTATTGCAGGGGTGGAAAAACAGGTGATTGCTTTCCTAATCATCATAAAACATCATGGCTGACATCCCTATACAAGTGACAGATTAAGAATGTAAAAGCATAGCAAATTTATCAACATGAATATGCATATGGTAGCCATAAAAAATATGGAAACTCCAAAAAAGGGGGCCAGACAGTTGAAATTTATGTACACTCTTCACAGAATAAAGAAGGGAGAGGGACAATTTATAAGGAAGGTAAGGAGCTAGTTATTAGGTTGTTCGTTATTAGGTTGACAAAGTCTCCCAGGTAAGTTCTCTCAGGTGCCTTCAGAAGAAGAGTTGAAAAGTTTGTCTAGATTTAGTTAATCTGTCTTGATCATTTAATGAGGTGCCCAGAGAGAGAGAGAGAACTGAAGACAATAGAATTTCTTTTAAAATAAGTTTTCTCAGTCAGATAAGGGAACTTTTGGAGAGAACTCTGTCCACTTAGAGTAGGTCTTAATTCTGAGACTATTTCTTCAACTGATCATGTCAAAGCACCACGTGCTTTGAAGTTTTATTTTCTGAGCCTCAATGCTAGAAAGATATCATCTGTTACCAAAATCTCTAAGCAAGTATATTATGTAACTTAGACAAATAATACATAATAAAAAGAAGGTATTTTAACAAATTAAATTTAAATATTTGATTTAATTTTAAGCATATAATTTGTAAAAAATTTAAGCAACTTTACCTTGAATAATACAGTTCATTTCAAAATATTAAAACCAATGTTTAGAGATTCAACATGGCTGAATAAAAGAGGCATCATGTTGGAGAAAATCAACTAAAAACACAGGTAATTGGAAGAAAAGAAGAAACGTAAGTCCTGATGCCAAAATCAATCTGAAATAATAGACTTGTAGATCAAACAAAACGTAGGCATAGGACTATATTAAATGATAATCCAGCCCATCGGACTGCCTGTGGGTTTACTGCCAGGGGCATTAGAGCAGAAATCACCATTCTCAAGATGTTCTCCCCAAAAATGGAGAGACTACAAAGGTGTGGCAAACTCATTCAGGATAGATCTGAAATATAAGGACTCTTGCTTCTTTTGATTTGCTGCAGACAGAGAACACCACAACTTGGCAACAAATTTTACTGGCACACAGATAGTTGAATGACTGCTCCCTCCCTGATGGACCACGAGTTTCCTTTAGTTTTGTTGTTTGTTTGTTTGTTTGTTTTTCTTTCTCTGTCATTCACCATAACTACTAACTGGAACCTCTAGCAACAACAAGGTTAGGGACAGGCCATACACTGAGGATTGTTACTAAAACAAGAGGACCCCTCCTGTCCTACAACCAGAGCTCCAACTTGAGATTAGAAGTACAAATAGCCTGGGGATTTTGTGATAAGGAGTAGGAATCAAGCACTCCTCATCCTGCAGTCAGCAGCACAAACACCCTTGGGCTGGGATGTTAGTACTCCCACTGACTTGGCACCACCAGCATGTGACAAGGAGGGCAGTGCATGAGAGAAGCCAGCATTGTGGAACAGAGCAGGCTGTGCAAGGTCTGGTAGGAAACAAAGGTAAACAGGATTGGTAGCAGCCTTGGTCTGTCTATGTCTGAGGGCACCAGGGAGAGCTGTACAGAGATAAACTGGGTGAGGAGGTGTGAGTGGACAATCCAGAAAGCTGATGGCAAAAGACACCACAGCCTCCACATCCAGAAGCCAAGATTAGTCCCACATCCAGTACTAATCCTACTGCAGGTTTGATAGGGCTCTGATTTGGACACTACCGCGTGACAGGGGCACGAGGGAAATTTACTTTTTTTTTTTTTCTGTTTTCTATGCTGTGTGAATCATTTTCCTTTTTCTGTATGCTTGGGTTGGAAAGCTATTATACACATATTTCTCTTCTATTCTATTTATCTTCTTTCTCCCTTTCCTCAACTATCTCTCTTGATCTTATGTTATCTTCAAGTGAGTGAACATTGTCTCTAGTCTGTCTGGTTCAATTTAATAATCTTTTGCTTCTCCATCATTCTTTTTTTCCTGCCCTCTTCTCCAGTCTCCCAAAGCCTACTTGATCATCTTTTGTCCTCCAGCCTTCCTTTGACTATATTTCTCTTTATTTATCTCTCTGTTTTGTCTACTATATCTCTCTCAAACTTCCCCACCACTGGATAAAATCACTTTACTATGAGGAAACTCATTACATACAAGTTCCTGAAGTATGTTGGCTTTTCCTGTATAACTATAGATTTGCTCTTTGGTTAAAGGTACCAAATTCAAAGTTACCACAGTTTGTCAGTTTAGAGGCTGCGCTTGATGATATTGCTATTCCTAATTATACTACTTTAGCTAGGATGTCATGCCTATTGTAATCAATTGTTCTCCCTCATAAGACAATACTGTGATTATGTGGTGTCATAACCATCACCAAAGTCTAATTCCAAGGGACTGAGTACAGAGCCAAATAGATAGCAACATCTCATCATTAATAAATTGAGAAGTTAGAAACATGGGACAGACACAGAAATGAAGAACCCCTACACTTAGAAGATATCTCTGAAAAATAGAAATTTCCTAGGGAAGCATTGATACTAGTGACAAAGTAATCTACCACAAGAAATCTACAAAAATGAACACAGAAAATGAAAAAAAGAAAACAGAAAAGGACAAGACACAGAAGCAAAATGCAACCTCAGAACTTCTGCCTATGCAGAGCATAATGAGATAAAAGAAATTGGAAGCCATTAACTGGAACTTTCTAAAATTATAGCAGCAGAAGTGAAAAAACAAATGGCTGTGGCTATAGATAAAATAATCTCTCAGGTAAAAAAAGAAATGACCATCAAAATTAAAGACATGCCAAACAAATCTAGGGTAGACACAGATAAAAAAAATAGAGAAACTTAGGAAAATGATGGAAACCATGAATGCCCCAATAGAAAAGAAATAGAAGCTATGAAACAGATCCAGGAGATTAAAAATTCCATTGAGACATAGGTAACAGATTGAACAAAGGTGAAGATAGAATATCAGATGTATAAAACAAGATTGTGGTTACCAACCATGATAAGTATCTTAATACAACTGCAAGATGAAGCAAAGAAGAACAATATAAGATAGAGCAGAGTCAATGAGAAAGCCAGAGATAGTAAAAATGCCAAAAAAAAAAATCTTCACAGAATTAAAGGCAGAAAACTTCCAAAACATGGATAATGAATTGATATAAAAATAAGTGAGACATATAGAACTCCAAATAGCCAAGACAAAAATAAATCTACACCAAGGCATATAATAATCAACATTTCAGAAATTGAACAGAATAACAGAATATCAAAAGTGGTTAGAGAACAGAACAGACTCACTTATAAAGGAAACTCATTAGAGTCACAGCAGACTTCTCAGCACAAACCCCAAGTCAAGGAGTGCTTAGTGTCAAGTATTTCAAGTTCTAAATGAAAGCAGTTTCCACATCACATTGATGTACCCCACAAAACTATCTTTCAAAATCAATAGACAAATAAGATACTTCCATGACAAAGAACAACTGAAGAAATTCATGACCACCATAGTATTTTGGAAACCAGTTCTCCAAAATACTATGAAGGATATTTTAGAAAGAGATAAGGAAGCCCACGATCCCAAGAACAACAACAGAAAGAAGCTGCCAAGTAGGGAAAGCATAGGGAACAAATAACAGGAAAATAATATGAAAAGGACATGCCAATATATAACAGTTATAACCATCAATGTAAATGGCCTCAATCCACCCATCAAAAGAACAGACTGGCACAATGGATCAAGAAATAAGATCCAACAATATGCTACATACAAGAAACACATTTAATTCAAAAAATAATTTATACTGAAAGTCAAAGGTTGAAAAACAATACTCCAAGTAACAGGAACCCAGAAGTAAGCAGTGGTAGCTATTCTACTTTCAGACAATGTGAACTTCAAGCTAAGACTGAGCAAAAGTGACAAAAAATGTCAGTATATATATATATATATATATATATATATATATAGGAAAACTCCAAGAAGAGATAACAACCATAAACAAATATAAACCACATACCAGTGCACCTAACTACAGAAACAACTATTAAGGGACATGAAAAATCAAATAAGCACTAATACAATTATAATAGGGGACTTTAACCCCATTGTCATAAATAAAAAAGTCAACTAAAAAATCAACCAAGAAATGTCAGAACTGAACAAAAGCTGTGAAAAAGTAAACTTAGTAAATGCCTATAGAGTGCTCTGTCCCACATCAGAATACACGTTCTTCTCAGTTTCACATCAGACGCTCTCCAAAATACACCAGATAGTAGCCCATAGAATGTGCATAAATAAAGGCATATTATCAGACCATAGTGCAAAGTAAATGGAAATTAACAGCAAAAAACTCCATAAGTGCATGGAAATTAAATGACACCCTCCTTAACAACCAATGGGTCACAGATGAAAATAAGAAATAAAACAGTATCTACAATTAAGTGAAAATGCCAATAGAGCATACCAGAACTTATGGGTCAAAATGAATGCTCTCCTGTGAGGGAAATTTATAGTGGTGAGATCTCACATCAGGAAATATGGTTGAGCTCAATAAATAAACTAATGTTGTACCTCACACTTCTAGAAAAATAAGAATAGATCAAACCCAAAGCTCATGTGAGGAAGGAAATTATGAAGAAAAGAGCAGAAATTAATGCAATAGAGACTAAGAAAACAATACAAAGAATCAATGAATCAAAGAATTGGTTTTCTGAAAGATTAAATAAAATTGACAAACCCTTAACCAACCTTACCAAAAAGTGGAAAGAAAATACCCAAATTCATACAATTAAGAATGAAAAGGATGAAATTACAACAAATTCTGTGGGAATCCAGAAGGTCATAAATACCTACTTCAAGAACCTGTACTCTAATAAGATAGAAAACACAGAAGAAATGGACAGATTCCTAGAACTTTACAAATTGACAAAATTGAATCAAGAAGGTACAAAAATTCTAAATAACCCAACATCAATCAATAAAATTGACAATGTAATTAAAAACTTACCAACAAAGAAAAGCCCATGTCCTGATCAATTCACTGCTAAATTCTACAAGAAATCCAGAAAGATCTAATGCCACTACTAATGAAACACTTTAATGAAATTGAAAGGGAAGCGATACTCTCAGAATCATTCCTGGAAGCAAGTATTACCCTTAAAAGGGCATAACCCAGAAAAGGGCACAACCAAATACAAAAGAACTACAGGCCAAACTCCTCAATGAACATTGGGACTAAAATACTCAGTAAAACACTGGCAAACAGAATGCTGCAAATCATTAAGAATATTATTCACATTAACCAAGAAGGATTCATGTCAGGGATGCAGGGATTGTTCAGCATAGGTAAATGAATAAATGTAATACACCATATTAACAGAACCAAAGACAAAAATCACATTATCATCTCAAGAGATGCATAAAAAGCATTTGACAAAGTCCAGCACGAATTCATGAATAAATACTGTACAAAAAATTGGAAAACATGGTCTTCATCTCAATCTGATAAAATCCATCTGTGACAAACCAAGAGCCAACATCATATTAAATAATCAAAAACTGAAAGCTTTCACTCTAAAATCAAGAAAAAGACAAGGATGTCCACTATTACCACTCCTATTTAATATACTTCTAGAAAGACTATCCTGAGTAATTGATCAAGTAAAAGAAATAAAAGAATAAGGATAGGAAAGGAAGAAGTTAAATTATCATTATTTGCAAATGACATGAAATGCTACATAGAAGACACAAAAAACTCCACCAAAAACTTTGCAGGGTTAATAACTGAATATAGTAGTATAGCTGGGTACAAAGTCAACACTCAAAAATCAATAGTATGCTTGTACACAAACAGCAAATGCACTGACAGTGGTATTAGAGGAACACTCTTCACAGTAACACCCCCTAAAAAATGAAATACTTAGGAATATATCTCACAAGGGAAGCAAAAGATGTATACATTGAAAAGTACAGTACTCTGAAAAAGGAGATACAAAAGGATATCAGAAAATGGAAAGATATACCTTGCTCATGCATAGGAAGAATCAACATAGTGAAAATGGTCATACACTCAATATTGATATATAGATTTAATCACTCTCAACCAAAATACCAGTAGCATATCTCACAGAACTACAGAAAACATTCCTAAAATTCACTTGGAACCAGAAGAGTACTAGAATAGCTAAAACAATTCTAGGCAACAAAGGCAAGGAAGGGAACATGACAATCCCTGATTTGAAATTATACTATAGAGTTACTATAATAAAAATAGCATGGTACCGAGAAAAAAACAAACCTGAGGATCAATGGAATGAATTAGAAAATGCAGAAACAACTTCGAACACACTCAGTCATCTTATCCCCTTCGTTTTTGCCTATTATGATTTATTCATATTTTTCCTAACAATATTCCATAACTATATTGCTTCAAAATTTATAAGCATTAAATATCAGTGATATGTTAAAAAAAGAGTGCTCTGATTTAAAAAATTAATCTGACGTTTAAGAAATAAAACTTTCTGATGATCTTCTTGCAATATTTGAATGCATTTTTCTGTCTTGTATTCTCAATAGAATTAAATCTTTTGAAGACTAATAATCTTATAGAGTATCAGACTGCTCAGAGTTTGAATCCATGTTCCTGTAGATGCCATCAGAGAATAATTTCATTTAATATTCATTCAGAACATACCCTGGAACTTGGATTTGTGAGAAAATACCTTTTATATGTTTTACTTTATAATAACTTGTCCCTTATATCTAAAAAATTGGATTTTAAAGACTGAGACAAAATTTGCACATTGTAACACTATTAGTGAATGGGAGACTCCATTCCTTTGAAATTTGGCTAAAACTAGAAAGTATAATCATGATATTGTGTTCTAAAAATGGTTAAAATTCTGCATTATATATTTTATCATTTAATTTTAAAATTCCAAGTTAACTTTGTAGCATTTTATTGAAGCATTTTTTCTCACACTAAAAGAGTAAAGCAGAGAACACAAATCAGAGAAATGAGGAATTGTCCGATGAAGTTTGATGGAAGAGAATTATGAAATTGTCATCTCAGTCTGAGAATATTTTCCTTGGTGGGAGCTAATATATTGGAGAGGGTTAAACAGAAAGCAATAGAAGACAAAAAAAATCAATAAATAAAAGTTACCAAGTGTTTCATTCTTCTTTTGCCTAGTACCTCAGTCTAGTCATTGAGCCAGAAGTAAAGAACAAACTGAAACCTGAATGAATAATACACCCACTGCCATCCTTGCTAACGGCATCAGTCCATGGCTGAAACCCAGTGAGAAAACTCAAATTGCAGCTTACAAAAACATAGAGACTTGGTGTATACTTCTTGAATTCAAGAACTAAAATTCCATGATGAAAGAGATATTAAAATGCTCCTTGTATCTCACTTATATCACCCAATACTTAAACTCTCCCCTTCTAGAATCTTTTCATATCCTACATCCTCCATGAAATGATGTTCTGATTTTCTGTTCTGAATATTTTTTTCTTCCTCCGAAGTACTAGAAAATTTATTGGCTATCTGATTCATTTATTATTTGTTCATTGCCTTCCAAAATCTCAAGTTTTTAGAATCAATTTTATTATTTTTATGATCATAATATGTAGTAAATGTGCTAGTCTTAAAAATAAAATATACAGTAAGTTCTAAAGAATATGATGAAAAACAACCATAACCCAACCAACAGGAAAAATCGCTATTAAGACCTGGACAAATCTCATTTTCATTTTTATACATTAGGAATATATAGCTCCATGTTTTTGTTTTTGAAATGGAATACATTTTGCTCGTTGTCATGCTTTTTCACTTATCATTACTGCAAATACAATATCCCATATTTTAAATATTTTCTAGAAACAAGTTAATGGCAACTTCCACTATGAATGAATAAGCTGCTAAAAATTAACCTCTGACAAATTAAAAACTATAAACTAAAAGCATATGGATTTCAAAGAGGAGTCAAAATTTGGAAGAAGTAACTGGCATAAAATAAATTTAATAGACAAAAGAAAACCAAGAGAATGAATCACCAGCAAATCCAAATTACGAATGCCGAAGAAAGTTTTTCAGGTCCAGCAGAAATGATATTAGAGAGAAAATCAGATCTTTAGGAATGAATAAATAGAAACAAAAACATTTAATTATTAGCATACAGATAAAGGACTACTTTCTCTTTCTTTCCTGCCTTAAACTCATTTGAATAAATAAATATCAGGCCCACACAGACAGCAGTCAGCGTAGCGGTCACACCCGCCATTCTGTTCTCAAATTGACAAAGTCTTCGCAAGGGCCTAACTACGTTGGGAGCCTGAGCCTGAGCTGGAACTGGAAGTGAAGAGTCAGAGCTGCAGCTACAAGCCCGGCCTGGAGCTTTGTTTGAGCCTTAACCTCAACTTTTGCTGCTGCAACCTGGCAATGCAGACACAGCACACTTCCCAAACTTCAGGTTATTGATGCAGGAGACTCAATTGATCTTGCAGCTAATACCCCTTAGATCTTGCACTTAATGTCCTTAGGATTTACAAGAACTTTGATCAGCCTAGCATACATATTCAGGGCCTTGGCTTCATTCAGCTGTATCTTCTTCAGGTACTTCTTGTGCTTCCTGATAACACACGTGTTCCTCAGGTACTTAGGATTTATCCCCTTAAGAGACTTATAACATTTTGATTGGGTTTTTGTGAGTCATTTCTGAGGAATTTTAGGGACTTGTGCTGTGATTCTTGGATTTGGTTATGCCTGTGTTGTTACCCTTAATTCCCAAAGTGCTCTGTATACAGCTATGTAAAGCAAACATTGCAACATTTATTTGCAGAGTTAAAATGTAGCTAATTATGTGACAAACGTTGCACAGAAGAATACAAGAAAGGATGATAAATGAACATATATGCTTTAAATTACTACATTTTATGTAATTGCTATAGTACTGGTTCTTGAAAGACTAACAGCTTCATAATGTTCCCTACAATCCTTACAGCAACCACCAGGTAAAAGTTAAAATGATATGAGTAAAAAGTTAGTAGATAAATTAAAATCAAATTGTAAAATAGATTAAAGCAATCAAAAAGTTGAGAAGAAAATAGAAAAACAAAAACACAAAGACGCAAACAAAAGCTAAATAATAAAATATATCTACAGACAATAACATTCATAATTACATTGAATGAAAATAGACTTTGCACTCCAAATATAAAGATTATCGTGACCCTATCCTGAATGTACATATATATCCTAAATGTATATATATACATATATATATATATATATATCCTGAATGTATATATATATACATCCTGAATGTGTATATATATAGATATAAAACCTGCCTATGGTATGTATTATATATCCTGAATGTGTGTGTGTGTGTATATACATATATATATAACCTGCCTATGATATGTATTATAAAAGCAATACAGATATCTGGTAACTGTGAATTGAATTATATATAATATGCAAACACTAAGCTGGGCGTGGTGGTGCACGCCTTTAATCCCAGCACTAGGGAGGCTGAGGTGGGAGGAGTGTTGTGAGTTCCAGGCCAGCTTGGGCTACAACGCTGAGCGCAAGGCCAACCTGAGCTACATAGTGCGACCCTGCCTCAAAAAACCAGGGCTGGGAGTTTGGTTCAGTGACCTAAGCGCCTGTCTGCCAGGCGCGAGGTTGTGAGTTCAATCCCTGGTGCAGCAAAAAATAAATAAATAAATAAATAAAATATGCAAACACTGAGGATAAAATGGCCACAGTAGCTACATTAACAGCAGCTAAAAGAAATTTTAAGTTAAAGAATATTACCAAAAGTAAAGAGGAACATTTTCTAAGGATAATACAACCAATTTTCCAAGAAAAAAATCTAAATTTACACGTTTAATAATAAAACTCCAAAATTTATGAAAGTATAAACATTTGAATTAAAAGTAGAGAACTAATACTGTAGAATACAGTAACACTTTTCTTTCAGCAACTCATAGAATATCCACACAAAAATTAGATTAAATGTAGAGGATGTGGACAACATTAACCAGGCTGAGTTAACTGATATTTATAGACTATGCCATCCAAGAACCAAAGTACATTCTTTTCAAATAGAAATGGTACATTCACCAAGATAGAGCATATATACAACCATGAAACAGATATCAGTGTATCTAAAAAGGTTGAAAATCACACTGAATATATTCTCTATCATAATAGAATTAAATTAGAAACCAATAACAATAAGAATGTAGGAAATTCTAAACCAAGTTCTAGAATGAAAAACAAATTTGGAGAAATTATACTACCCAGTTTCAAGATCTACTGTAAAACAGTAGTACTTGAGTATCACATGAATGAAAAGAGATACATTTCAAAGGAACAAGAAACAGTCCAAAATTGGCCATATATCAGGTCAAATACTTTTCACCAAAACTTTCAAGTCTGTTTAATGGGAAACTGAAGTTATTACAACAAACAGCACTAGAACAATTGGATATGCACACGCAGGGAAAAAAATGAATGTTGAAAATTAACCTGTGTGCCACAATTCGCACAAAATGGGTCAAGAGCTATATATGATGTACCAAAACAATGGAACTTTTATTTTCTTTGCTCTGACGTTTTATTTATGTGTTAACATTATTTTTTATTAGTATATATTTATCACCCATATTGACCACATTCATCATAGGGAATTTGTACCTGTACATAATATATCTTGATTCTTCTTTTTATTCCCATTCCCTTCCTTTCAATGTTTCTTCCCCTCCCCATTTACAAAAGCTTGTTTCCATTTTTTACCTTCCATTCTCTCTCTCTCTCTCTCTCTCTCTCTCTTTTTTCTCTTTTCCCTTCCTTCCCTTCCCTCTCCCCTCCCTGGGTCCCCTTCCTCTTTGAGCAAGTTCCTCCTACTTACTAATATCTATCCTCCGTTATGCTCCTTGTTAACCATTTGTGATTCTTACATAAGAGAAACAACATGATATTCAAACTTGTGTGTCCAATTTATTTCACTTAAGATTATGATCTCGAGGTGTGAAACTTTTAGAAGAAAAATGTTTAAAACTTTCGTGTTGGAGCTTTTTTGGAAAAGTCACAGAAATCAATAATTATGAAAAAATTATTAAATTAGATGCATCAAAATGAAAACCTTTCATACTTCAAAAAAATCTTCTGGAAAATAAAATATAAGTCACAAAATGAGAGACGATACTATGAAGTACTTACATCTGACAAAGGATTTGTCTCTAGGTTTTAATAAAACGCCTTTACAATTCAGTAATAAAAAGTCTTCCCTACAAAGTGGAAAAAGTATTCTAACATATTTCATAGAAAAATTCCAAGCACATGGGGAAATATTCACCATATTATTTATCAGGGAAATGGAAATTACAACATAGTGGTATAACACTGGAAACATTAAATAACTAGTACTATAAAAACCCACAAAATACAAGCAAAACAAAATTATTGGTAATGATGTACAGCAACTAAAATTTTCATACATTGTTAATGGGGTTGTAAAATAATAAAATTTCTTTAGAAAATATTTTGACAATTCTTGATTTTTTATTTAGTTGTATATGTTTATAGTGCATGGTAACAGTTCTTTTGAGAAAGTGGCATATATACATACTTATGAAATATTCTGTTTATTTCCAATACCTTTTCTTCACCTTGCCTTCCCTCTCTCGCTTCCTCAGTTCCTTTTCCCCATTGCTATGAAGTCTGTCTTCCTGTTTCCTATCACCTCACCTTTTTTTTATGTTTTATTTATGTTTTGTATTTCTCATATAAGAGAGACCATTGCAGCAATTAGCCTTCTACATATGACTTATTTCAGTTAATGTTATGGTCTCAAGTCCTGCAAATAACTGAAATGTATCCTTCTTTATAACTGAATAATACTGCACTGTGTAAAATATACCACATTTTCTTTATTTTCTGTTGTTGAGCACCTAGGCTGCTTCCATAGTTTGGCAACTGTGAATTGTGTTGCTATAAACATGGACGTGCATGTATCTCTGTAGTATGATGTCTTTAACTCTTTTGTGTAAATACCCAGAAGTATAGCTGTGTCAAATGGAATTTTGGTTTTAGTTTTTTGAAGAATGTCCATACTGTTTTCCACTATGATTTACATTCCCATCAACAGTGTAGAAACAATCCTTTCCCCCCACATCCTCACAAGGTGTATGGGATATGCTATGTACCCCCAAGTCCTCATGTAATTTTTGATGGGGCTGAGTCTGATGCTTGTGATCAGTTTGTTGTCTAGCACCAGGATTAATGATGTGACTGCTACACCCGCCCAGGGGTGGAGCTGAGATACAGTGTAAGGGAAGGCGGGTCTTCCTCTTGCACTTCGAAGCTCTCTCTCTCTCTCTCTCTCTGTCTCTCTCTCTCTCTCTCTCTCTCTCTCTCTCTCTCTCTCTCTCGCCAACGCACCTTGCGGCTTGCAGCTTGCAGCTGCAATGAACAGCAGGCCCGCCATGCCACACTATCTTGGAGCCAACTTAAGTACGGACTGAAACTCCCGAGAAACTGTAAGAACAAACCTTTCCTTCCCTAATTTTGGGCGTCAGGTATTTTGTCTCGGCAATGAGTAAAGAGTAACCAAGACACAAGGATTTCTTGCTTTTCATGTTTTTGATGAGAGCTATCTAAGGGGAGTAAGACAGAATCTCAGTGTTGTTTTGATTTGTATTTTCCTAATGTCTAAAGATATTGAACTTTTCTTCGAGTACTTATTGGCCATTTGTACTCATTTTGAGAAGTGTCTATTCATTTAATTTGCTCATTTTTTGACTGAATCATTTGTTTTTTTTTGTGAGTCTAATTATTTTTCATTTCTTTATATATTCTAGATACTAAGCTTCTGTTAGATGACCAACTGGCAAAATGTTTTCTTATGTTGAAGGTTGTCTCTTCACTCAGTTAGTTGTTTCCTTTGTTGTGCAGAAGATTTTTTATTTAATGTAATTCCATTTGCTGGTTCTTGGTATTATTTCTTATGATATTTGAGCTTTCTTCAGTAAGTCCTTGACTATGTCTACTCCTTCTAATGCTTTTGCTTCCTTATTTTCTAGGATTATCATTGTTTCTGTTTTTATATCTAGATCTTTGATCCATTTTTATTTGATTTTAGTATAGTGTGAGAGATACAGGTCTTATTTTATTCTTCTGCATGTAGATGGTCAATTTTTCCAGGACCATTTGTTAAAGATGCTGTCCTTTCCCTAGCATATGTTTATAGTTCCTTTGTTAAAGATCTGATGGCTAAATGTCCATGGGACTGTTTCTATGTCTTCTGTTTCACTGTAGTATTTCTATTTTTGTGCCATTACCTAGAGAATAATCAAATAAAATGAGGTAACAATGTTTTGTACAAGGCAGTAAGTGCCTACAAAAAAGAACAGAGTCTCCATGTATCTAGTAGTAATGAAGAAGATTCTGACAAGTATTTACTCTACTATTTGTATGCTTCAAGTATAGAATATTAGACGGGTTATTTGTTTAGTAGTTCCCATGATCCTGGGAACAGTAGGGTGACAGACAATGTTACTTGACAATAGTCCATGAAGCAAATCATCCTGAGAAGAATTTATGAAAGATTTCAGGAATTGCAGTGCTGAATGAATCTTACCTTGGGGCACAAAGATAACACCCTACTTTATAAAAACAGAGATTTAGCAAACCTCATTAGCTATGTCCCTGACACCACCTAAAATTATTAAAGGCTCTTTTCTATTTGAGATGAATTGGGCAGCAAAATGTCTTCCCCTTGAGCTTTCTGGAAAAGGAAGACTATAAATCCAAGGCATTGCTATTTGTTGTTAGCAAGGAAAAGGCAGATCTATTTAGTCTGTCCTTACACTTGTGGAAGCCTTGGTTACTTGTAAATTACTCAGTTACATCACAAAGGAACAAATCCACAGCAGAAGAGCATCAAGGTTATGAATCAGTGCTCCAAAAGTTAATTTCCAGTTGTAAAGTTAGGCACCAATGATATTCTTGTATTTTCCTGACCCTTTCCCCATCTATTTTCCTTCTTTTTTTTCCCCTGGGTAGATATTGATACTTTTTAACTCTCCTCTTTTTAATTATAAAATATTTCGAAGTATACTGAATCACTTCTTAATTTCATTTCATTTTTAATAGCAGTGAATATGTAGGGATTGACATTCATCATTTGAGAATCTCTACTCACTTTTCATTATAACACTATGGCTGACAGAAAATGGTGTGCATGCAGAAAAGAAAATGTCTGATTTGACCACATAAGCATGTTGCCTATGGTCATACATATGCAAAGATTGAAGAAAAGCTCATATAACGTGTGTGATGGAATGAAATTCAATTTCTACATGCTTTTATTTGAAGCAAACAAAAGTTGCCTAAATTTGGGCACTGTTTCTTTAAGTGGTTTAATACAAGTGTGGTTATAGAATAATCAATTATAACTTTTAAAACTGAAGAGGAACAATTTTCCCAAGGAATGTTACCCATGTTGGCATGCCAAATTTCCATTCTGTTTGTTATAATATTATAATTGTGTTTGTTTTGTAGTTTTAAAATTAGTGCTGAAGTTATAGTAATCAAAGTCTTGAAGCTCTTGTAGAGGTTTAGAATTTGATTCAAGTAGAGAATTCGCATTTTTGTTTCCACTTAAATAAAGAACCATGAAAGAGTTTTAAAAATGAAATTTAAAAGCATTAATAAAATTCTTTTGGTTTCACTGCTGATATTATCAAACTACTCTTGCAGAATGTCAGCTGCTAAACATATTAAATTGTTAGACTGTCACAGTACTAAGAAATTGACTTTACCATCTGGCTTTTTAGCATTTTTGTCAAGTCTTTTTAATTAGGTTCAAATCAGTGATCTTCACCTTTCCCTGCTTCTGTCTTTTTCGGTGCCATTAAGACTGAACTTATTTGTAGTCCACTGCTATGTGCTCAAGTGGAACTTAAGTTGGATAGTATTTTCCCCCAGGTTTTCACACCTTGCATATGCTAGTAAAAGTCATGTCATGCTTACCTAGTAGTGCATATAATTCAATTTTTATTTTATTAAGATTTAAAGATGACTATTACATTATAAAGACAGGAAACTTTAAGAGACCTAAATGAAAAATAGGGCCATAGTTAGAGAAATTTAAAAATCTCTTCAAGGTAAAGACAAAGGAAGGGAGAGCACTAAGATTTTACCTTTGAATTTAAGCCACTGAAACAATATATATAATAAAAATACTATAAAACATTTTTTAGTTAATCCAACTGTTGCACATTCTTACAAAAATACTTCTACAGGGTTTACAAGATGGAAAACAAATTGGTTATATCAAATCTATGCTGTTAATTTAATGATGCCCATTCAATGCAAGTTTAACCTCTGTGACAGCAAGCTGATCAGGTAATGGAGGTTTATTTTTTCCTCTGTTGTGGCAGCAGAACTAACTGTGAGCCATATTGGAGTTGCTCTGAATATATTTTCTTCAAAAAGAAGAATAGAACAGTCACTTCAACATACTGTTTTAACATTCACCTCATTATGGTTTCATATTCAAATAAAATTGATTTCCAGGGAATAAAAGAATGGTTTTCAAGGGTATAGACAGAAAGAAAATTTACAGGATGAATATACAGGTCTATTTTAAGAAGTATCCAAAGCATTAGGCTCCATTATTCACTCTGTTCAAACAAATTCATATTTTTTGTCTATATAAAGATATGTATTATAAAATCAAGTGGGATCAAAAAGACTGTTTTTTTTAATTCAATAAGACAGTCTTCAGAAGACTGTGTCAGGGTTCTGAGTCTCCATCATATCAATCTGCCATACAGGTAGCCTGGAACAAATTGTGAAGGCCAGGTCACTCAGTCTCATATAACCTAGCATGCATAAATATGTTAAATCACACTATTAAATTCAAGATGCTGATTTTGCATTTCAAAGGTGGAACACTCCATGTGTTGTGATTTTTCTGTAGTACACTGAGGTTTTGGACTAAAACAAAACTGGACAACAAAGCTCTACTCATGGATTGTAATCATCTTTTTCTTTTTCCTAAGTAATTCAAAAGAATACCTAGAATTCTTCCCAATGAACATTCAAGCTTGAATTACCCATTACTCTTTCAAATGTCCCATCTGCTTCCTAACACCAAAAGAATGCTAGTTTAAAAACCTCTGTGAACAACATCTGTTACATTGACCTCAGAACTTTAGAAGGTAGAGTCATCCACCCTCAGGTTAAATAGCACAATAGGAGACTCCTCCAGCACAAGAAAATTTTTCACTGAAGAGAAACAGGAAGTACCATTCCCATGAGCCAACAGTGACTCTGGGCCAGCAGGAAAAAAAAAAGATACACCCTTCCGGTATGCCAGCAGTAACTGTGGGTCAGGAAGAAAAACAGGAAGTGCCCTTCTTGTGAGCCAGACAGCGTGTGGGCTGTGAGACAAGAAATGCTGAACCAGCCCCTCCATAAACAACCAGCTTACTCAGAGGAACACAGACTGAGTTGATAGCAGCTGAGGTATAAAAACAACTTAAGGCTTGTATTGTTTGATTGACATTACAGGCCTAAAGCCGGTAGTCTGAGCAACCACTATATGCAATATAGCAACTATGGGGGATTTTCTTCTCTCTTGTTTTTGAAATCCAATATGTTCTCACTGTTTTGTTTTGCCCCATTTTGTTTTGTTTTATTCAATGTTTTGTTTTGATTGGTTTTATTCTGTTATCTTGTTTGATTTTATTGTGTTTGATGGAATGGGCAGCAATTTTGAAGATAACGAGGCATTATAGTAGCAATGGTTGATTTTCTATTTTCCTGTTTTAAGGTCCTGTATCACTTTCACTGTTTTCTTTTGATTGGCTTTATTCTGTTTTATTTTGCTTGGTTTTGTTCTCTTTAAAATAAAACAATAATAATAATTTTTCACCATCTTTGTTCATCAGGGTGTAAGTGTTCACAATTTATGTGTATTCTGCTCTTCAAGCATATTATAAATACATGAATGCTATAGGATCTGTGAACTTTAATTTGCATTTTCTCAAGGTAGGGAGCAAGGTGTCATTTTGGAAGTAGCTTCAAACTTTATTATGATAACCAATAGCTGCACTCTTTGCTAGCAGTTTTAGTGACCCTGATATAATTTATGTATTTTTAGAATCTTCTTAAGCAGTCAAGCTAACCACAGATTATTAAATCATTGAGTTTTTCCATTTTACACATTTTCTTACTGCAGATGTGCTAAACCATCAGCAGAAATGCAGGATACTGCAGATCAAGTACTGACTGGCAGACTTGTAGCAATTTAGAATGATGTAGAACTAGAATAATTCTTCTGAATGTTGAGGCTTAATATTAACTGTTCTTTTCCTCTACATTCCCAATGAAACAATTACCTAAATTTCTCTAGGCACAAAACTTTCATAACCACTTCTTAACCTTCTGAGTTCCTCTAGCAGAGCAATATACTGGAGCTTATGTCTTCCCCTCCACTGAAATAGTCAATCACATTCTAACACACCAGGCTTTGTTCATGCATCTCTATCCTCCAGTACTGTTTTTAAGAATCAGCTTAATCAAAGGAGTAATTCAACAATCTAAGTGACAAATTTTTGCAAATTTTTTCTTCTATAATATTTCTTCAGGATCCACTTCTTAGATAAACTTAGTAGAACAATGAATTCAAAGAGGAAAATCTTCCAAAAGAAATAGCAGTGCCTCTGTACAACATTTGTAGGGCCTGGTTAACAATAAAAATCTTGTTCCCTTCTTTTACACCAAATACGACAAGACAACCTCAGCAAGAAATGCAAATACTTTTCCCTAAGTGTGGTGTTCATCTCACAAGGTACAAATTTGTTACTTATCCTTAGCAAGGCTTTTTTTGCAACAGATTGTCTATGGTTTAATATTTCAGTACAAATTTCTCAGTGCAAGTCATTTGATTTGTGGTCATGCTAGCCATAAATCTTAGTCGGAGGTTAGAAATATACTCAAAAAATCATCCACAATTTATATTATGCTCTAATATTTCATTTGGTTATAATATGATAAAATGTAATAGCCACACCTTGAGACTAACCATAGCCTCATACTGAAGATTTCATATGTAGGAACCAATATTTGAGAGAGTTCACCATATAAAAATAAGTTTCTTTACCTATCAAAGTTTTGTTGCATATTCAGTGTCTGCTTTGGGAGACAGGACAGAAGTTTTAAGGACGGCTCTATGGTACCTGAGTTTTTCCAGTTTCAGATTTCAAATTAGTCATCATAACATCCCCGATCAATAATAATATTCTTATTTCTCAGGTAGTGCAAAACTGAGGCAAAGGTACATTTCAATCTTACCATGGAAAATGCATGAAAAAGATAAAATGAAAGATAGATGGATAGATAGATGATAGATAATGAATGATAGTAGAAAAACTAGATTTCAGATGTAATTTTGCTTATACATGAAAATTTTACTTTATCTGCATTTTGATAATTGGAAGTAGAAAACAGAACCTTCTCATAAGCCAGGTTTCACCATGGGAAATGGGAAGAGACTCAGCAAGAAGCCGAACCACATCTTCCCATGAGCCACAGTCCACCATGAGAAATGGGGGGAAACTCAGCAAGAAGCCAAACATGTCTTCCCATGGGCCAGGGTCTGCCACTTTTACTTCTTACAAAAAGGTCTACCACTTTACTTTTTGCAAAAGTAAAAGTCAAAATAAGATAATACATTAGAATTTTAATGATAGTATTCAAGTTTAGTAAAATATTTTATCTATTAACTAAGACTTCAAAAAATCAAGTGTGTTATTCAGTTTTCCATTACTACTATAAGTACCTTTAATAAATGAATTTACAAATATAAAAGGTTTATTCTTCCTCAGTTTTAGTTATTTCAGTCCATATTTGGTTGATTCTGTTGTTTTTGGGCCTGTGTCAAAGCAGTATGTTATGGTAGAAATGTGTGCAAAAGCATTCACCTCATGGCCTAGAAGCGAAAAGGAGTGATAGCAAGGGGTTTATTCCCACTATCTCCATTAAAGGCACACCTCCAATAACCTAAGGCTTCCAATAATGCCCCCTCCATAAGATTCCATCACCTCCAATAGTACCATGGATTGGGCACAAAACTTTTAACACATGGGCTTATGGGAGACACTAATCCAAATGAGGACGCCAAGTATAACTAAACACCTAAGAATAACACATTACAGTATGCCTTTGTTTCAGTCAGTCTTAATGAAAATTATAAGTAATCACATGTAATGACAGTATTAAAGCAAGTGATGTTCAGTTTCTTTGCCATAAAAACATTCTATCATTTATTTTGAATCTGATATTTAAATGTAGGAATCCACAGAAGCACAATGGTTGGGAGATATGAACTCTACCCAGTACCACCTTCCTCTTGACATGAATGCAAATTGAGGGATATGTATAGCAGAGGCTGAATGTATTACTAAGAGTTTTTCAATTTTACTCCTATGTCTAACACAATGTTTATTATGGACTAAGTAAATAAAAAGTAACAAAATATATTAGTACATCTCAATAGTAATCATTGCAATTGTTTTGATCTTAGATAGGTGGGTCTCATTCAGGGATGATTTTGCCTGTCAGGGGATATATAAATGTTTACAAAATAATAAATAAAATAAATGCTTACAGACATTTTAGTTGCCACAATTGGTGAGGGTTAAAACTGGTATCTGGTGGGTAGTGTCCATGGATGGTACAAAACCCCCTATGATACATATCACAACTCTTCTCTACAACAAAGAATGATCCTGTCAAAAATGTCAAAAGTTGAGAAACCCTAATTTAAACTGCAAGTTCATAGTGATAATAAAAAGCAGAGTGACTGATATTCTGCTTTATTATTATTTATAAATTGTCTGAAGACAAGTCACTCCCTTATTTTCTATGCTGAGAGTTGTCTGTCCTTGCTACCTCAGCTTGGATAGCACTCCAAGTACACCAAAAGACAAGGTGCAGAAATATTTACTTGGTATCCATATGTCTCACTACAGTATTCAATGGTGTTAACAAAACTGGACTTTTGAAGCTTCAGAGAAGCATTGGCAGCTCTGAAATTGTTCCCAGAATGCTAAGGTAAATCTTTCTTCAGGATATAGGAAGGTTAAGGAGAGACAATAGTATCTGTAAGAAACATTAATTCACTGTCTACAGATGACACATCCATTCTTGTCTCTGTGTCCTTTATTCTTTTTTCCTTTGTTTGAACACTCAACCTTTCTACTAAAGAAAGAAGCAAATTCAATATTTTCCTCAAGGCTTAGTTTGATTTTTTTTTTTTTTTTTTTTGTATCCAGGGTGTGTGTGTGCGTGTGTGGCTGCACTTACAGAAAACCTCTTCCCCTCCTGTGATTAGTTTGTAACTCAAGCCTGGCCAGTTAGAGAACTGCCTTCTCTTGGTCCCAGTGATTGGTTCAGAGATAATAACATAACCCAAGAGTAGAAAAGACAAAGTGAACACAGACACTCACTTCTTACTGGGATCGCTGAAAGGAAGGGATGTAAGATAGCCTAGAATTTATTTTAGTTGTCTTGTTACCACTAAGAGAAAACCTTCCTAAAAAGTAGAGTAAATATGGAGGATTATCTACACCTGTATTTTCTATTTACATATCTCGATAAATCTCCCATTTTGCTGAATCCAGTTTCTGTTGGTGTTCTGTCACTTTTAACATAATTTAGGAGTAATATCATTTCATTCCCAAAGACTATCTTGACTGTTTTATTCCATAATAGCTTCTCTCCACTCTGAATTCGCATAGGATTTATAAATCCATAGTATTTCTTCTTGCACTTGATTACATACAGCTGTTCTCTACTCAGTGAATTTATGTGAATCCAGTCTTCCCAATTATACTTCAATAATACAAATATATTCGTGGCTTGTAACTCAGTTCTACATTCAGCATTTCATTTAATTTATATTATATTAACTTATATTAAAACCTTCATAGAGGGATGATTTTCATTTTACATTTCTTTTGTGTTTTCCATAGTACTCAGTAGAAGCTGGTCATGTATTGGGTACCTAATGCATAATAGGTTTATTTAAACTTTCATTCATAGCTGTGGTTCTGATTTCTGGACATCTGAGAAGCTTTAAATTCAATAAGCATGAAAAACAGCACATAAACTCCTGTAGGTAATGGTCTTCGTATGTACAAGAATAAAGAAATGTATTTACCATGGGTCAGTTTGCAGAAATAAAGCAAGATCAATTCACTAGAGTGATCTTTGTGAAACCAAGAATCCCGTCATATTTACCTTTGTGCATATCAGCAACTAGTACATAGATCTCAATATAAATTTATTGAATAGATGAATTATTATTTTGCTTATAACATATTTTTTACAATTATGGAAATGTTCTGTGACTTTTGATGTCTAGTATGTGAGTTACAGGTGTCTGTTGAACACTTGAAATATTGTTAGAGAAGCTGAAAGTTTACTTATAATTTTGATTAATTTAAATTTAAAATAGCCACACATGACCAGTGGCTAATGTTCTGTATATTGTGAACTTATAAGCACAAAAAAGCAATCTACACAAACACAACATAAAGATTTTATTCCAGACCAAGCAAATTTATAATGATAGCAAGAGCAATAGTAAAATCATTTTCTCATAGAATCAGGCCAAGTTCAAGCATTTCTTCTTTTGCCAAATCCACCTTCCCTCTGACCCCCATCCCACCTTCACCTCACTAGATCAGAATTCACAAACTAATGATTTTTTTAAATGATTCTTTGTAATGTTATAATAAAGTTTTGTATGCTATATTATAACAAATTTTATTTATGGCTAATTAATAATCTAAATTTATTGCTTTTTGATGTAATAGGGCATGCCTTACTCTTCTTTGGTCATTGAAAAGTATTCATCATGCTCTTGGCATGCAAAAACTAATAGTCTAATTTTTTTTGTTTAACCCTCCCAGCCTGTGGCATTTTGCTACAGCAGTGTGAGTAGATGAGTATCTTACAACCTAACAAGATGTTGTAGAACTCAGAATGACAACCCTGGAGTGTTGTCACCCTAAACTGAGGTATGAGTATGGTTAAGGGTTAGCTAATGATGAATTGAATAGCAATGAAACTAGCATATATCAAGTGAATGACACCATGTGGAATTTTTGAGGAGGAGAAAGAAATTTAGTATGTTTGTAATCTAAGTCTGCAGGATAAGGATGAACAGTGCACAAGACTATGGAAGCCAATACAAGATATTGAGACTAACTTGGGACCTCCAAACTCAATCTATTTAAATTACTTTAAATAGCAAAATGGCACAAATAAACTTCAATTTGAGAAGTTCACTTTGGTTTCAGAGTAGAGACAAATTTGGAGGAATGCCATTCTGAAGTCAGATAAATCATTTAAAAGGCTGTTATAGTTGTTGAGATGAAAGAAGATAATGACTTGCACCAGAGTTCTTATATCTCTAAGGCCTAGTATGACATAAGATGTGCAACAAATATTTGAGATGAAATAATTTGAAAAGAAATATGGAAGTCAATGTATTTATCATATAGTTGATAAAAGTAAAAGCAAAACTACAAAAAGAAGCAGCAAGTTTCAGGGTAAGTTTTATATGCTTCAAATAGATATATTAAGATAATATTTCAGATGGATAAAATGAAGGATTTGGGGACTGTTATGGTTTGTGTCTGGATGTGCTCCCAAAGCCTCATGCAGTCATGGGGATCGGGATTTTCAGACATAACTGAATCTAGAGTTTGTGATTGGTTCATTGTCTAGTGCTGGGTTTGGGAGTATGAGTGCTACACCCACCCTAGGGCAAATAGCCTGCATAAAAAGTAACTAACACAGGGTTTCATGCTAATGATTTTGGTCACATCCAAATTTTAAGAAATTCATGCCAGTAATATCATTTGAAAAAATAAAGAACAAGATTATGAGCACTGTGATAATCATGAAGGAAACATATAATACCCAACCACTGTATTTATGGTGTAATCAAAGGTTTTCACACTGATTGAATCTATATAAAATTAAGATACATAGTCCATATTTTAGAATTTGGAAGTGTAAGTTTTCTTAACAAAAATTCCAATGATTAGCTTGTACAATTTGTTAATTTTCATTCTAGTTGTAATGTAAGGTGTGATGATAATAATAGGATGATTTAGGTTGGTTAAAAACAATGTCAGAAAACATTGAAAGCAGTGAGAATGTTAAAATTAACTGCTGAATGAAGAAACCAGTTTAAAGAACTTTAAGAACTTGTGTATTTGCCAATTTTATGGTATAGTTTAAGTTTTATCTTGTTCAGAGTAAAAGAGATGGATCAAATGACTTCTTTAGCTACCTACGTCTCATTTAACTTGTCCTCTTACCTTCTTGAATGTTCCCTATGCTTGCAACCATCCACTTTTTTAAAAAGAACATTTATTCCTGCCATTCCTCTGTAATTTCTAAAGTCTCTCTTTTAACTCTTAAACCTTTTTTATCTGATGTCCAAAATATTGTTCTATCCCCAGTTTATTGGGTTGTGTCTTTAGTATTAGTCAAAAGATTTCAAAAATTCATTATTTCTGGGAATCTACTATGATTTGGTTTTCATGTATTCATTTTTTGATTTGTTTCATTTTTTCTTTTCACTTGTGTATACCCTTAATATCTGTTTACATCATTCTGTTTCAGATTATATACTTTTATGAAATAGAAGATATACACATTTATTTCACCTTAGATTGAACCTGATAAACACACCTTTGAAGAGGACATATGAGCAATGCACTTTGTGTGTGTGTGTGTGTGTGTGTGTGATTTTAAACATTTGTAGTATCTTTGCTTTCAGTTGAAGACCCAAACTCAAACATCTGTGATTTACAGTTGTGTACCAGAGACTTTAAAAACTTTTTTTATATTAGGATACTTCAGGGAATATCAGTGTTGGGTTGAACTATTACTTGGATTGCTAACAAATAGCATGAGTTAAAGTAACCAACATTTGTAGGCCAAAATGGAAACACACACACAAAACATCTCTCTATCATTACACCTCTACTTTCAGTTCAAATTAGTATACATTCCTTTTCATCAAAACAACCAGAAATGGAAGCAATGAGTCTCTCTTAATCACAAATCAATACATAAACCCTGATCAATAGATATGTATCTCCTCTGGATGTTTGAAATACTTTTATGTGCTTTGGCAGGCTACAGCAGGAAGCAATCCATTAGTTTTTGAAAACTAGAAAATCAATAAAGATAGGCTACATGTGAACTTTTCATATCCTTCATACTTCAGAGATGAGAAACAGTTTTTCTTCTTTTTTGTTTGTTTGTTTTTTATTTTACTTTCAAGAGAAAAAAGAAAAATCAAGAAACAAACCTAAAAAACAACAACAAAAGCAAAATGACAACAACAAGAGTGATGAAAAACAATAGTGATAAAGGTTTTCTAAAAAGATGATAGAAATTTAACAATGATTGTTATACTATGCATTGTTATCTTCAAAATAGTTGCTCAGGTTACCAGATACAGGAATAAAACTAAACAATAAAACACAACAAAACATTGGATTTCAAAAACAAGACAGAAGGAAATCTCCCACAGTTGCCTGAATGCACACTGCCATCCTCAGCCCAGACCCCCAGCTCCAGACCTACAAAGTCAATCAAACAATACAAGCATTAAGCTATTCCTTTCACCTTAGTTGCTATCATCTCACCCTGAGTTCCTCTGAATCAGCCGGGCTGTGTGTGGGGTTGGGGATGCTCTTCTGGTCTCTCAGCCTGCCACCAGCTGGCTCAAGGGAAGGCGTGGTTTGGCTTCTTGCTGTGTCTCTTACCATTCCTCATGGCAGACCCTGGCTTACGGGAAGGTGTGGTTCAGCTTCTTGCTGAATCCCTTCCCATTTACTAAAATTCAAATGTAGGCTGGGGATTTAGCTCAGCAGCTCAAGCGTTTGCCTGGTAAGCACAAGGTTGCGAGTTCTAACCCTGGTACAAAATAAATAAATAAATAAATAAATAAAATAAATTAAAATAAAATAAAATTCAAATGTATTATTCTGTTTTACTTTTGTTATGGAATTGTTTTGTTATTAAACTATAACATTTCATCATTTATTAATTTATAAGAATATACATGTAAGTTTTCCCTTAAAATATATTAGTAGTTTGCTTACTAAAAATATGACTTGGAAGGATTCTAACATGCTGGTTAGAGAAGAAAATACATTGGAGACAATGGTTGGAGTGTAACTAAAAACTATAGATACTCAGAAACTGGGAGGCACTCACACCCAGAAATGGAAAATTAATCTAAAAGGTGAATTTTCTAGATCAAACCAAATACCTGGGCCTCTGAACAAGGGAAATGGCACCATGTTGGTCTGCACCCTTACCACACTCCCAACATCCCTTACCTACAAGGCACACCATTTTGGGAGTAGCTCTAACAGCCTGAGGGAAGAAATAAACACTGCAGAGGCTCGACTTCAGGCATAGGCTGCTCACATATCCTCCCTCTTGTCCAAAAAAGGAAACCCTGCATGGAAGTAAACTGTAGTCTGGGGTCCCAGAGAAGCTGCAAACAGCTACTAAAAAAGGAGCAACGAAATCACTGAAACAGGCTGTCCTTTCTGAGCAACATCCATTCAGATACCAAGGAACACAGCAATCTGGCAGCATCATACCCACCACCTTATGTGGAGAGTTGAAAAGGGAAGTCCCTTGCCTTAGGAAGAGAGAGGCTGAACACAGAGAACAGGGGCTGGTGCTGAAAATGTTCTTGTCTTGTAGAGAAGAGGGAGGTTAAAAACTACATTCTGCATTGCTAAATATGCTATTTATGCTACTCTTTGACAAAAAAATGAATTTGTCTACTGAAAGATATATTTCACATAAGCAGTGGTTTTCAACCTGGAGCAATTTTTCCCCCTTCTCAAGGATCATTTTGCAATGTCTGTAGATAGTTTTGGCTATCACAACTGAAAACACAGGTGCTACCAGTATTTAGTGAATACAGACCAAGAATGCCACTAAACATCTTACAATGTACAGGTCAGTCTGACACAAAGAAAGTAATTCTTGACCAGCCGTGATGTTGCATATCTGTAATCCCAGAACTCTGGGAGGCTGAGGCAAAAGATTATCAAGTTCAAACCCAGTTGGGGCAATTTAGCAAGTCGGTAAGAATCTGTCTCAAAATTTAAAAGGCTTATATATGTACCATAATGCAAAGGAGATGAGAAAGACACAGAGAGAGAGAGAGAGAGAGAGAGAGAAAGAGAGAGAGGAGAGAGAGACAGAGCAAATAATCCAGTCCAAATGTCAACTGTGTTAAAGTGGCAAAAAGTTAATAATATGATTTGGGTCAAGATGTCCTCCCAGAGCCTCATGTGGTTAGACATTGCTGAATCCAGAGTTTGTGATTGATTTATGATCTAACATTGGGATTAAGCATGTGAGTAGCCTGCATGCAATATAAAGGACTGAGTCTCTCTCTCTCTCTCTCTCTCTCTCTCTCTCTCTCTCTCTCTCTCTCTCTCTGTGTGTGTGTGTGTGTGTTTGTGTATGTGTGCGTGTGTCTGTCTGTCTGTCTGTCTCTCTCTCTCTCTCTCTATATATATATATAGATAGATAGATAGATATATAGATATATAATTTCTTTTGCAGTCTTTCACAGTCCCAACCACCAGAAATTGTTGCCCCTCTTGCATGTGCCACCCAACCTTGGAGCCAGGTGATTATGGACTGAAACCTCTGCAAATTGTGAGCTGAATAAACCTTTCCTCCCTTAAATTCAGGGGTCGAGTATTTTTGTCTCAGGAGTGAGAAAAGTAACTGAGACACTTAGCAAAAGCAATGATTCCCAGAATTACGCAGTCACTCTGATTCCAACATACTATTAAGAATGCACATTCCAACCAGGTCAGGTGTAGTAGCACACACCTGTAATCTCAGCACTCACAGTTTGAGGCCAGCATGGGCTACATAGTGAGTTCAAGGACAGCCTGAACTGCACAGAAAGTTCTTTCTGAACTGTGTCAGAAAGAAAGAAAGGCAGATCCCATCTAAATTAAATACTGAAAGAGCCAGATCTTCATGTATCTATCCACCTCACCATCACATGTTGCTATTCACTCTGCTACTTTTGTGACACTGAGTATATTTTCGTCTAATTAATGTTAAATTCAATTTTTGTAACAGATTTATGTTTTCAGGTAGCATTGGGAAAGGAAGAAGTGCAACTGATTATCATGACGTCTCAAATCTTCTCTACATACAACAGGTAATTTGGAACAGTGAAAGACACTACAAATCCAAAGCTCTTCCCTGTATTTGCAGAGAAAATCTAAAATCAAATGCAAACAAGTGACAGTCTAAATCCAGAATAAAGGAAACTTGGAAGTTTTAGCAACCTAAACTAAAAATTGTAATTAGAATTCCAAAAATGCCCCTATTACAGGATTTTTATAATTCTCTAGTCTTCTGTTCAGATAAAAGTAAAATCCAAATTATCTATTCATTGAATCCATACATAATTCAGTGACATCTGTAACCCAAGACAAACACTTTCCATCTTCAAAAAAGAAAGAAGAAAGAAAACAAATAGAGTTACACTAAATGAAAAAATGATAAAGATAAGAAACAAAAACTGTATTTTCTCCTTGTAATAAGAAGATGCTGTATTTGAATAAGAACTAACTAGATAAAATGTTTCCTTGTTCTGAAGCTAGATACCCTGTCACTTTATACAGTGTCTTGGGAGCCTGTGGTGAAAGTCATCTAATTTTCATTTAATTACAATGAATTACTCATTAAATAAGAAGGCGTCCCAATAGATAACAGTCTTACATACCATTTCTCTTTCTGTCAAGGACCAGTTCGTAGACAGTCCTCTTTTAAGCCACCTGAGCCTATTTTATTAGCGTGTTATCAATGCAGTCAGTCAATAGGCAAAATGACATCATTTCTTATGCTGTGAATGTTATATTGCTTCCCATTTTAATGTACAGAAAAGCAGGTGGAAGGAAAAGGATCATGAAGTTGTATTTTCATCTTGTTACTATATTAACGTCATGAGCTCAGATTCTTGATCTTATACAGGATTTTCTGACAAAGACTGCCTAGAATAAGTTAAATACGAAGACATCAAATAAAGTTACTAAAAATGCATGAGAATTTGAAAAGATTTGGGTACATGGACAAACTGAGTTTAAAATTGCCATATATTTTATTACTTCTTATGAGGCAAGGTTATGTTTACAATGATAACTTTCTTTAGTATGCCACAATTGAACATTTTTATAAGAATTTCCAATTCAAATAAGTCAGTCTTAAATAATTTGTTGTTACAAATTTGATTAACCCTTTTCTGCACATAGAATCTAGTTAATAGCAAGAACAAGGATGAGTTGCTAAAAGGTAATGAATATCACCTGGGCTGAAATGTGGCTCCCTGCCAACTTACCTCTAGGCACAAAAGAGATTTAAATGTAAGTCATTTGTTCCTCATACATCATTTTAGGTGCCCAACATACATTACTAATTCTACATGCAGTGGAATGCAACCATAACTTGTGCTTTGACTTCACTTACTGTCATGATAGCCATTGTCTAAATTTGTAAACCATTAAATATGCATTATTGACTCCTGGATGAGGTTGCCTTCTAATTTCAGAATTATTTAGAATCATGTGACACTGAGTAGAACTATAGAAAGAATAATAAAGACTACAAGACTAAAGTTGAGGTTTCATTGTTGTTCTATATTATGCTGTTTGCTCAAAGTTAACATCTTGGCATTTATAGCTTTTTGTACCATTTAAAGTAAATAAGCATTTACTTTTGATGGCTTTGTGCAAGATTTAGGAGAAGAAATGTTTTGAATGCCCTTTCTAATGACCTGAACTGATAATATGAAAAATCTGCCTAGTCTTTGAAGTGTTTTAAAAGTGCTCCGTATTAGTCAGAATAAGCATGGCCACCACACTTTTTTACTTTCCATTCATTCAAAGCATGATATAGCTCTGAAAGTTCTACTGCATGTTTTAGCTATTCCTTATAAAGCATGGGATCTTCAAAGTCATTGAAACAGCAGTATGGAGGAACAGAGGAAGTAACAAAGTTTTTACCAAGGGCAGAAATGTCATGCATCACATTAGCTCCCTGTCCATTCACCAGAATTACAGTGAAGTTGTTCCAGTTGAATTGCAAGAGAAAGTAGGATGTCATAGGAAACACAAAGGTGTTTGTTGAGTACAAGCTCTCTCTTCCACAGTCATTTCATTCAGGCATTTTATCATAATCATTTTGCCATTTTACTCAGATATCTAGTATGCAAATATCTTGTATTGAAATTTATCTCTATTTTTGTTAACAGGCATGAATAACTTCCATGTTCTTACCAATGTATGAATCAATATAAAAATGAGCAGGTAATTAGATAATAAGAAAAGTTTACTATGAGCCAATTATGGTCAATTGAGACCTTTGATCCAGTTTAATTTTGCTGCATAAATCACTTGACTCATTCTTCAAAATGCTTCGGAAACCAACATACCTTGTCTGTTTATGTGCTGCAACCATCTTGAAACTGGCTAAAGGCATTAATCCTTAGGCTGTCACAAATGCCTTTAGTCTGCCTTCGATAACGTTGATTTGGCTGTCAAGTTGCAGTAAAATGTCAACATCTCATACTACCCAATTAAGGCTTTAGAGACATATTATTTTCTTTCAGAGAAACAAAAGGTCTGTCTTTTCTTATGCCTCACATAACTCAGTGTATGCAGTGTACAACATGACAGTATACAGATACAAATAACGGTAGCATATGACACAGCTGGGACACAGACTCTACCTAAGTAAAGCACTTGGGTCACTGACATGGCAGAAGTTGCCCTTATTAGTAATGATGTACAAGGATAGTAGTGGTACAATCTTTTTCCTTTACAATGTGGCTTGTCAGAATGTAGTATCTCTGAAATTCGGCACATGTGATAAATCATATTCACTTGAAATCCTCAGATAATCTATTTTTCTCTCAATTATAATAAAATCTAAATTTTGACAATGGACATGGAGAGTAATTGCCAAATTGGAAATGGTGCGGTCCTCTCCTGAGGAAAAATCTTTCTTCTCAGTCCATTATGCATAGGCCGACAACCTTTAACAGGATAGCAATAGGAGAACCCATCCTATACCTCAATTGAGATGAAAAAAAGATTTGTTCAACAGCTTGCTGTAAGCAATGGTGTGCCTTGGCTGTGTTTGAACTTGTTAGGTTTTGTTGCAACTTCAGGACTGATTCAAATTTGAGTTTGAAAACTATCTTAGTTATTTCTCTTGTTGCTGAGACACAATACAATTTAAAGGAGAAAGGTTTATTCGTGCTTAAAATTTTTAGGGGTTTCAGTTTGCAATCGGCTGGCCCCAAGGCAGGGCGGCATGGAGGAGGAGCTTGGCAGAAGAGAAAGAGCTCATGGCATGGTGGTGAGAAGCAGAGAGCCATAAAGGGAGGAGGGAAGGAGATACATCCTTCCAAACCACTCTCCCAGTTATCTACCTCCTCCAACCAACCTTTGCCTCCCAAAACACATTTAGCTATAAACTAATCCACAATAAGTTTCACATCACTATGATCCAATCACCTCCCAAAAGT
This sequence comes from Dasyprocta punctata, assembly GCA_004363535.1. Classification (NCBI taxonomy): domain Eukaryota; kingdom Metazoa; phylum Chordata; class Mammalia; order Rodentia; family Dasyproctidae; genus Dasyprocta; species Dasyprocta punctata. Next base: position 110,375 of record RJWM01001623.1, on the reverse strand, counting down.
CTCACCTCTGAATACACAAGGCTTTAGGGGGGTATCTAGATATATTTTATAACACAAACACATAGAACTGACTGGTTTCATGGAATAGAAAATTCAGTATGGGAGAGACTATATTGTTGTTAGTTGTCCCCCTTGAATTCCTTTCTTCCCTTCATAATACACGCAGAGCTTTGTCAGGTGGAGACATTTCAAAATTCCCTAGCACACACCACCAAAAATGTTATTAAATTCTTGCCAGTGGAATAAGAGCATAAAAGACGTGTTCAATTCCTGCCTCACTGGCTTAAAAGGAAATTGCTTGCTCCAGTCTCCCCCATCTGCAAGACAGAACACAGCTATGTCAGCAACTCAGTGCTGACCATGGTACCTAAGATTCGCTCTAGGAGAAAACAAAGAAACAAGATGGAAGAGACATGTGTCCCTGCTCAGCATTTTCAAGCAGAGAAGCCACATCGTTCTAGACTAGACAAAATTTTCTTAACAAATAAACTTCTGTCTTTTATAAACTGTTGTGTTTTAGGATCTCTTTTTCAAAACAGCTTGACTTTTTCCCTTTACTACAGCATTTGCATATAGTACTCAATGTCACATCTCCTTGACCCACCTGATTTCAGCTGTATCCGGCAGTGCAATGTTCCTTGTCAGCTCAGGCCTGTCTCCTGAAGACTGTGCCCACCACAAATACATGCTGTGAAACTTTCTAATCTTCACATTGGAGGCCTCACCAGTGCCACAGATGTCCTTTCAGCCTGCATGCAGTCCTCAAATACAAGGCACAAATCTGTGTCTGAACACCTCAGATTCTCTTCCTTCAGCCAGGCAATTCTGTGAGGATAAATGCTTAAGAAAATAAACTCCACTGGAACCCAATTACAATTGTTAAATATGAATAGAAGAATGCAGTTTGATTGATTTTTGCAAGATTTCATACAAGAGAGGATTAAGAGGTAAAAAATGTAGTGGGAAAGATAATGATTCACTGTAAGTAAGAACTTCATAAATTTAAAACTGTTCAAAGTTAAGTCTCTAAAGTGCACTTTTGAATGGTAGTGATAGATTATTTCAAACCTTCTAATAACTGCGCTCACCCTCAGGCTGAACTTTGACCTTCTGATCAGCCAGACAGGATCCTTCAGGATCTGGCTCTTCTTGTTCTCTGCCTCATACAAATTACAACAAACTATGACTGGCTACTTGTGATTCTTCTAATATGCAAGGATTCTTTAATATCTGTGCTTACACTAGGTTTGTTTTTCCTTCCCTTTTCACTTCACCATCCATTTGTTTTCCTATTGAGCCTCATTCATAAAGACTCGTATCTGGCATTTTTTTCCTCTGTAAAACCTGGTCTGAACCCTGTTACTCCTATCACATCCACAAACAAGAGTTAATTATTCTTTGTTGTGAACTATCTGTTCCTTTTCTATTATTTTTTCTATTATTGCCTGCACTGTAATACTTATATATCTGTCAAATTTATTAAACTGTAATTTTCTTAAAATCAATGACAATATCTTATAAATCTTTTTGTCTGCATCTTGTAGAAAGTTACCTAGCATACAAGAGGCACCCAATTATTTGAATAAATGAATTTAGGAGGAAATAGAGACAGAGGGAGGCAGAGTGCGAGGGGCAAAACAGAAAGAAATAGATTGAGAATTTTGGTGGTTATAGAGAACTAAATCATTAGAAGAGTGGTTTCCTCTGTGAGTGTCTACATTTCTACTGAAAAAAATCTGGCAATTGCTCAAGACTGATTAGACTTATTTAAATAAAAGTTAGTTTAAAATAACAGTCATTCCACAGTGAAGAAACTTTACCTTAAGTAAAAAGAAATCTTATGACTTGTTAATATCTTACAATGTTGGATTACACCACTCAAAAGCTAGAATATGAAAATTTTCACTTTTACACCATTTGCCACCAGTTTGGAAATAAATTGTACCTATTCTCTATTTAGTGTGTGCCTTGGAGTAGCAGTGTGTGAGCTCATGTATGTCTATGTATAAGCATGTTTGTATGCATATATATATATATATATATATATACCATTTTATCTTGTGAAACCATCATATAAATTAATCATAAAACTATGAAACTAATAAAATGCAAATTGAATGTTACATCTTACAGAATTGTGATTTCATTTATTAATATCATTACAATTTGCTAAAATTTAGTAGGACATTAACATAGTTCCAGTATAATACATAGACCTAGTTGCTCTTTCTTTCTTCTCATTGGCATCTTGATTAAGATATAGGAGATCCTATTCTAAGTGACATCTTATCTTAATCTTATTTCATTTACTGTTGGCATGGTGGTGACATCAAAGCCAGGGAGCCACAGCCAAGAAGTTACCCTAAAATTAACTCACATATCTCAATAAATGTTTTAAAATTCTTTACTATCTGTACTATAAGAAAACCCAAAGATGACTGTAAAATAAAGTTTTATCTTTTTAGTCCAGACTATACCTATTCTGATGATCAAAACATATTCATATTTCAATACTGATAGTGATTATCAGAACAGGATGTTGGAAAAAGTTATAAAGAACTGAAAGTTCTGCCTTTAACAACTCCCTTTTGAGTGCTTCCTTGGTTCCCTTTTGTTTTTCAGTGTTTAGTATCCTTTGAATTCCTCTTAGTTATCCAGGATCTGACACATTACCATTCTTCATTCTCTGGAGAATTCCACAATTCCTGTCTCATTCACCTACGTTAAAGCTTACTGAAACTTAATCACTTACAGCCTCTCAAAGAAACTACCTAGATAATCTGATCAATTAACATATGAGGATTTTCCTGGTCACTTTCCTGTCCATAGGACAAAATACTTCACAAATGCAATTGGAAGGAGGAAAGATTTGTTTTGACTCAGTTTCAGAAGTTTCAGTCCCTGGTTGTCAGGCTTAAATGCCAAAATAGTATTGTAGAAGGCTTTAGGTGAAGAAAATCTGATCCTTCCGTGGTGGCCAGGAAGTTGAAAGAGAAAGGAGGAACTGGGGGTGAATCCACAGATGAGAATAGTGTTCCCATGATATAATCAGCTTCCATGCACATGAGAACTTGTGGAAACATTTTAGATCTAAACCTTAACAATGAGCATGTTAACAGATAAAACCAACTGGAATTGAACTTTGCCTCTAACACTTTCTTGCAGAATGCTCTTGGAGTACTTAAGTAATTCTTTTTGCCAGAATTTCCTAATCTGTAGAATAAGGATAACAGCATGTACTGTATAGGGCTGTTGTGAGAATTAAATAATTGGTATGTACACTATGCTTTACACAAGGTTGATACGTGGTAAGTGCTCAGTAAATGTCAGTTATCAATAATCATATTTAGCAGGACTTGAGTGGCTAAAACTTCTGCCCTTGTGGGAAATTCTTTGGAATTTATTTTGATATCTTGTACTTTAATCCAAATTCTGCCTCCTCTTGGATGGGAGCCTGAGTGATTATTGTCTGCACAGCTGTACAATACGGAAAAACTAATGAGAGAAAGCCTCCTTCCATACTACTCAGATGTAGGGCAATATAATTAACATAAAATTAGAGAATTCCTTTAAAATAGGCAAGTACTCTAACCAAGGATGCCCTAGAGAACTAAGTCACTCATCAATTTTGTAAATCCCTAGTGTCTTAGAAGACTTTGTTTAAAATGCCTTTTCCTTTTATCCTTAGCTCCTCTCTACTAATGACTATTCTACTTCATTGGCAGAATTTGGACATTTTGACACACCTTATCAGACAAAACTGTGTTTTGGGGATTGGCCTCATACATCTTAATAACTAGGATAAAAAAATACCAGGAAAATGAATGATGGCACAATGTAATATTCTGAAAGTCTTTTACCCATTTCATGAGGACCGTTTCAATTGTGTAAAGTGTATTTTTTAAATATATTAAAAGAAATTCAGACACATTTTTACATACTGTTATCTCTGAGGTAACTTAATTTCTTGAAGGAAACTGGCATCTTCAAAGAAGCTTGATTTTTTTAATTCCTTCCCTTTTTCATAAATGTGGCCTAGAAGATAAACCTGTTGTATGAAGCCGCAGACTGAAGGAAAAAAATACAAGAAAGAAGTTAAATAGCTTCCTATGATAAAGTGAAGATAAGTGAGAGATCAAATCACTTTCATCTCATTCCAGTTGATGTTTGATCTTGTCAGTGTGGAAGGCATGTTTGACGCACATTTCAGTCTATCTTCTAACAATTGGCTGTTTAATGTAACTGCAGCTTTTCACCTATGTTTGTTTAGGTCTACTGTTTTTTCCTAAGTAATCATAGTTTTTGCTTTTCCTCCTTTTTTTACAGAAAATTTCACAAATTAATTATCTACCATTTAAAATCATCTTGTTCCAGATTTTAGAGTGAAAGCTTTCAGTTTTTGTTTGTTTACCATGATGTCGGCTATTGGTTTGTCATAGACGGCTTTTATCAGGTTGAGGTAGAGACCATCTATTCCGATTTTCTCTAGGGTTTTTATTCATGAGTGAGTGTCGAACTTCATCAAAAGTTTTTTCTGCATCAATTGAGGTGATCATGTGATTTTTGTCCTTAGCTGTGTTAATATGGTGTATTACACTTATTGAATTGCATGTGTTGTACCATCCCTCTATTCTTGGTATGAATCCCACTTGGTCATGGCGTATAACCGTCTTGATGATTTGCTGCATTCTGTTTGCTAATATTTTATTGAGGATTTTTGCACTACTCAGATATAAATAAGGATAAATTTGAGGCTTTTATAGATAAAGGGATGCAACTTGAGAACATACTCAGCAGTGAAGTAAATCAGACTCATATGTGTAAACATCATACTGTCTCCCTAGTGTAAAAAGGTGAGAGCCGGGCGTGGTGGCACACGCCTTTAATCCCAGCACTTGGGAGGCTGAGGTAGGAGGAG